>CM046040.1:48381057-48429054 GCA_025215565.1 Flaveria ramosissima
CGCTCTGGCCAGAGAGAGGTTGTGAGACACCTTCACCAGCAGGTGTTTCACTGAGGGAATAAATTTCTGAAGCAGTTGTTGGTGTGACAGGGCTCTCAGGCTCTATCACTGGGCCTTCAGCCAAGGTTTTTCCTTTGAAGCTAATCTCAGGGTCTGCCTCAACATCCAGTTGACCAATGACATTACCTGATTGCCTTTGTCTCCTTCTAAGGCTAAACTCTTCAGTAATTCTGTCTTGAATTCTGAGTGCTAACCTGTCAGCTTGTCTTGATTGACTTGGGTTGACAAGTGTCATGTTTATCAGGCCAAGACCTTCATAATAGTTCAGAGTCTGTAAATTAAATACTTATTGCTGTCCTTGAACTCTGTGAAGAATGAGGGCTCTTCTATCAGCATCATACATCCACCCAATAATGTAGTTTAAAGTTCCTTGAGGTGGGGATGACATACCCCTTGGAATGCGTTCCTCAAAGAGACCTAATGATAGAGTCTATAGTGTCCACATTAATGTGAACTTGAAGAAGTTGCTGAGTATGCACAATTTCAAGTGAGGATGGTGAGTCCTCAATGTCCATACTCTTTGAAGAACTTCCAGGTTCTGTGACTGTAATGACTTTCTCCCCCTTTTTGGTAGCATCACCCTTTTGCATAGGTGAGCTTGGAGTTAGGTCAATCACATTCACAGGTTCTTGTATTCCTGGTTGAGCTCTCCTTAAAGGTCTCCCAACTAGTTTTTCCGTGAGATAAGATATCTCAAGTTGCTGATCATTGACCCTGTTGTGCAGGGTAGTCACCTGAGATTCAAGGTGACTAACTTAGAGACTAAATAGGAGCATTTTTTGATAGTTTTTGCATCTTTAGTCTCAAATTCCCCTCATCTTCATTAGAAGAATCATTGGGGAACGAGATGATTGGACCAAAGTCCTCTCTCTCACCACCAGCTTTAGTTTCTTGGCTGTTGGATTTTCTCTGCATTTTGACAGCGTTAGTTGAAGTGTCAATGGGCTGAGTTGTCATGGTTGAGGTCTTAATTATGTAATCGCTTGCAGAAGTGAGAGCCTCTTCCATATGGACCTCCTGAACAGGTTCAGGGAGATCCACGTCAGTGATAAGTGACTGATGTGGGCTAGACAAAGGAGACTCAGGAGTACTCATCTCTTTTGAGTAGGGGAAGAGTAAAGAGACTCATGGTACTCACTGAAAGCTAAGTCTTCATCAGTATAGAATGAGAGGTTGGGAATGGGTTGATTTAAGTCTAAAGGCTGGGGATGGCAACTATCCCCTGAAGGTTGTTCACTTGAGTATTGAGACTCAAAGTGAAGGCTTAAGGAAGTTGGGCTTGTGAGCTCATCAGGATGAGCATGAGGAACCTCACCACTGATTCTTGAAGAGATGGGAGTGGTTTGCCCCTCAGGGGAAGTGGGAGCTATAGTGTCCACTTCCTCTGGTATAGGTGAGCTAGGTGAGCTAGTGTCCACTTCCTTTTTGGTAGCATCACCCTCTTGCATAGGTGAGCTAGGGGTTAGGTCAATCGCATTCACAGGTTCTTGTGTTCCTGGTTGAGCTCCTCTTAAAGGTCTCCTAACTAGTTTCTCCCTGAGATAAGATATCTCAAGTTGCTGATCATTGACCCTATTTTGCAGGGTAGTCACCTGATATTCAAGGTGACTAACCTTAGAGACTAAATAGGAGCATGTTTTTGACAGTTTTTGCACCTTTATTCTCAGATTCCCCTCATCTTCATCAGAAGAATCATTGGGGTCTTAATGATGTAATGACTTGCAGAAGTTAGAGCCTCATCTTCATGTTTTTGACAGTTTTTGCACGTTTAGTCTCAGATTCTCCTTTCTCTCACCACCAGTTTTAGGTTCTTGGTTGCTGGATTTCCCCTGCACATTGACAGCCTCAGTTGAAGTGTCAATGGGCTGAGTTGCCATGGTTGAGCTCTTAATGATGTAATCACTTGCAGAAGTGAGAGCCTCTTCCATATGGATATCCTGAACAGGTTCAGAAGTATCCACCTCAGTGATGGGTGACTAATGTGGGCTAGACAAAGGAGACTCAAGAGTAATAATCTCTCTTTGAGTAGGGGAAGAGTAGGGAGACTCATGGTACCCACTTAATCCTAAGTCTTCATCAGTATAGAATGAGAGGTTGGGAATGGGTTGATTTAAGTCTAAAGGCTAGGGATGGTAACTATCCCCTGAAGGTTGTTCACTTGAGTGTTGAGACTCAGAGTGAGGACTTAAGGCAGGTTGGCTTATGAGCTCATCAAGGTGAGCATGAGGAACCTAACCATTGATTCTTAAAGAGATGGGAGTGGTTTGCTTCTCAGGGAAGTGGGAGCTCTAGTGTCCACTTCCTCTTGTATGGGTGAGTATATGGGGGCCTGCACAGTGTTTGTTTGGATTTTCTTTGTTAGGTGAGGGTGATTTGTGGTCTTTTTGGTGGTTGGGAGGTAGAAGGTGTGGGTTTAACACTAGCTTGTGTTGCTAGGTTGTCACCTTGAGCAATAAGCTCTAACATTTTTGGGACAATGGCTATTTCTACCCCTGAGAAGCCTATAGTTGGCTTATTCATTATTTTAAAGATGTCGAGCTTCATCTGTCCCAATTTAAGAATATTATCTGTTTCCCTCAACTGTGAGCCCATTTGACAGTTGAGAATATGTTAAACATATCTAGGAAACATATAATACTCTAAGGAGTCCAAGTTAGCAAGCAAATTTGTATATACAAACTGAGAGTACCTGAACTTGACCACTTGAACCATTCCATGCACTATGAAGGATAGATCCTCGGGAATCTGGTCCCACCCTCCATGCTTGTTTGACAAGCTGTGGATAACCACATGAAGCAGGTAGTTCCACTGGGATGAGACCTTCCCTTTCCTGAAGGTCTTTACAGAGAAATCTCCCTCGTAACCCATCTGCTCAAAGGAATGATTTACAGCTTCCTTTGGGAAGGACAACTCACCATCCTCATCATCCAGCTGCAAGTGAGTGTTGATGATGGCCGGAGTGATGAAGATTGTCCTCCCTTGAACTGTGGCAGACAGTGCCTTCTCCCCATCCATAATGATCTCTTGGCAGGTCTTCCAGAATTCAAGCAGATGATCCTCATAAAGAGTAATATCAATGGTTAGGGAGGTGAAGTAGTTGCATAGAGCTAAGAAATGGCAAATCTCTGAGAAACTTTAATCTTTCTCAGAGCTTAACAGAGCAACCTGGTTGTGTTGCCTGTGAAGTTGAATGGAGAAATCTGGGTTGTTTCTCCGGTTTAGGTTGGCCATTTGAAAAGCTTAAGGATGAAGAAAGATGAAGAACAAAGGCGGTTTGGGAGAATTTAGGTTTAAGGAATAGTGTAATTGAGGAAGATAGTGAAAGAGGGGGGAACCGTTGGGCATTTATGTGAAAAGGATTTGAGACAAAGTTACTGAAAGAGGATAAACTTTGAAATCCGGATGTCGGTCCCACCTCTGAAAAGTGGTTTACTTTTGCCCAAAAAGTAGTTTTCTTGGAAGTCGAGAAATCTTCCGAAGGTTATTTGCTTCAGAAGTTCTGAAGAAAAAGCTTCCGAAGGCAAATTTGCTTCGGAAGAAATTTTCTAAGGTTTTTTAGAATTTTGCTTCGAAAGAGAATTAACACTCAGAGATTTTTATTCTAAGGAGAATAAAAACTTCCGAAGGTAAATTGCTTTCGGAAGAAACTTGTTCTTTGGAAACATACATATTACTTAAGTTGATATTAAGCTTCAGAAGTTATTGTAGTTTTTTCCGAAGGTAAAATTACTTAAGCAATTATTTATTTACTAACACATAAATTTCTTTCGAAGGTAATTTTAAATCTTCCGAAAAGAAAAGAGATCAAATTTTTCAAAGATCTAAGAAAATTCTTTTTGAAAAGATTTTCTTCCAAAGAAAACAAGGGCTTATGAAGGTGATAAAATAGACAACTTACGACACACAGGTTTTAGAAATAAATATGATTAAGTTTTAAGAAAAGCTATTCAAAGTTAATCATCCCAATAGCTGATACAAGATATTTAAATCTCTGTTCATCAAAAGCTTTGGTGAACAGATTAGCATATTGTTCATTTGTGTTAACTTTGACTAGTTTGATTAATCCCTTTTAAAAGTTATCTCTAATCAAATGATACCTGATATTGATATGCTTTGTCCTTGAGTGCTGCACAGGATTCTCTATGATGGAGATAGTACTGTTGTTGTTTATGTGGATGGGAGTCTCTTTAAAATTGAATCTATAGTCCAATATCTGATTTTGAATCCAAAGCACTTGAGCACAGCAGCTTGCAGCAACAATGTATTCAGCCTCAGCACTTGATGCAGACATACAGGATTGTTTCTTAAATTGCCAAGAGACTACTCTTCCACCAAGAAATTGACATCCCCTGATGTAGACTTTGCAGTCATGTTGCAACCACCATAGTCACTATTTTGACTGACTTATGAAGATGCCATTGTCAACTTGCTTCACTTGAATTCCTAGAAAGATATCGAGTTCCCCTATGGAACTCATTTCAAATCTGTCTTTCATCAGCTTCTCAAAGTCTTTGCAGAGCTTTGGATTAGTTAACCCAAAGATTATGTCATCTACATATACTTGAACTAGCATTATGTCATTTCCTGTTCCTTTGATGAAGAGAGTTCTATCTATAGTACCCCTTTTGTAGCCATGTTGACAGAGATACTGAGATAGAGTGTCATACCACTTCCTTGGTGCTTGGTGCAGCCTATAAAGAGCTTTATCAAGCCTGCAGACATAATCAGGATGATTAGGATGCAGCACTTGACATCAAGTTAGTAGACCTTGAAGTTCTTGGATGCAGCAAAAGCTAGGAATATCCTAACAGCTTCAAGTCTTGCTACAAGAGCAAAAATATTTGTGTAGTCAATTCCTTCTTCTTGAGTATACCCTTGAACAACTAGTCTTGCCTTGTTTTTTATGACAAGTCCTCTATCATCCTTCTTATTCCTGAAAACCCATTTGGTTCCTATGGTAGTCTTCCCTTGAGGAAGAGGACATAGGTTCCAAACCTTTTGCCTTTTGAATTGAAGTAGCTCCTTTTGAATAGCTTCAACCCAACTTCCATCCTTTAGAGACTTATCAATTTTCTTTGGTTCCAAACATTTGCTTCATGGGTTTGTCCTCTTGTTCTCAACCCTAAATCAACATCTCCAATGATGTTTGTGGAAGGATGAGACTTGTGGATCCTTAGCTGAGGGATCATAGCAAGTTTCTTAGACAGATCTATTGAGAATTTCTGATCTGGCAAACAAGATTCACCCTCCACATCAGCATACTTATCAAGATTAACTTGATCCAATGAGTGTGTGACATCATTGATGATGTCTTCAATGGAGTGGTTATTAGCATCAAGAAACTCCTGATCACTTTCAACACCACCATTTTCTCCAACATTTGAAGCTCCTTCTCCTGAGTTTTGTGCCTCTAAGCTGGAATTTGAAGGCACCCCAGAAGTATCAGCAGGATTTGTCATTGATGTGCTGGTAGAAGCTTCATTTGCAGGATTAGTTACCACTGGAGCTGAAGATGTGTAACTTGAAGGTCTTCTTAGCTCAAATATTGGGTCAGGATCACCTGTAGGTAATATATCTGTAGATCCAGAACCAGAACCTTTCACACTAGGAGTGTGCTCATTGAAAGTCACATTGGCTGACTCCTCAACTACTCTAGTTCTGAGATTGTATACTCTATAAGTTTAGCTTAAGAAGAGCATCCAATAAAGTGTCCATCATCTGATTTCTCAGCAAACTTGGCAATTTGATCTTTGGTATTCAAGATGGTGCAAGGACATCCAAATGACCTGAGAAAACCAATGAAAGGTTTTCTCTTGTGCCAAAGTTCATAAGGAGTCTTACCATGTGTTTTAACCACTAAAACTCTGTTTTGCACATAGCAAGCAGTGTTCACTGCCTCTGCCCAGAATGTGATGGGTAGTTTATTGTTAGACAACATAGTTCCTGCAGCTTCAATTAGTGTCGTGTATCTCCTCTCAGCAACACCATTTTACTGAGGAGTCTTGGGAGCACTATATTGTCTTGTAATACCTTTTTCATCACAAATGTATCAAGGGTTTGATTCTTGAATTCAGTTCCTTGATCACATCTTATGGTCTTGACCTTGTGATCACATTGATTCTCAATCTTTAAGATGAAATTCTTCAGAATCTCAGGAGTCTCATCCTTAATTCTAAGAATGAAGAGCCAAGTGAATCTTATAAAGTCATCTGAGATCCATATGTAATAAGTGTAGGGGAATAATAATGGAATTTCTTTCCTTTGGCTTGTGAGATACCTTATGTTGCTTCCCCTTCAGGCATGCAACATAATGATCATCACTTGTAAACTCTTTCTTTGGTATTCCAGTTACCAAATCATTCTTAATTAATTTATTCATGTTTTTAAAGTTTTCATGGCACATTCTTTTATGCCAGAGGAAAGATTCATCATTATTTGCTTTAGACAGAAAGCATGAAACTTCTCCTAAGGGAGATGTTTCTTGCAAGTCCATCTTGTACATGTTCCCTTTCCTGGGGACTTTGACCAGAATGTGCTCATGAGGAATGACCACCCCGGACTTGAGAACAATGCACTCATGCTCAGTCAAGAGCATGTTATGACTCTGATCACAAAATTAGGATACACTTAGAAGATTGTACCCAAGCTCCTTGAAAAAATTTACCTTCTCAATGCTGAGCTTACCATTTGTGACCTTACCCCTTCCTGTAATGTAACCTCTTCCATCTCCTCCAAAAGCAATTGGTCCTCCATCAATTCTTTCAAACTTTTGGAGTAGTGACCTATTGTGTGTCATGTGCCTGGAACATCCACTGTCAATGATCCATGCATTTCTGTTTGTCAGGAGTTGTTCCTGCAGAAAAAAGATGGTTAGTTACATTTTGAAACCCAAGCCTCATTGGTCTTGGGCTCATCAAAAGAAGTTGAAGACAATGCAACAGTAATTGATCCTATAGTCATGCTGGAAGGATCATTTGCTGAAGGTGATGAAGAACTTCCAGCCACTTGGTCTTTCTTTAACTTCCACACCACCTTTGGAAGCTTAGACTTGACCTTCAATACTTTGAAAGTTTTTATGATTGGACCTTTGGAAGATCTTGCTTTCACTGCAGCAGGCTTCAGTGCTTCGAAAGTATTCCTTTCTTCTGAGACCAAATTTTCTTCCAAAGGCAAGTTTCCACTTGTCTTCTTCTACATTTTGGTGCTTCCGAAGGAAACAGATTTTCCTTCCGAAGCTTGCTACTTCTTTTCCAAACTCCTAGAAGTTTCTTTCTTGGTCATGTGGAGAGTACTCTTTGAATTGTAAACACAATCCTTAGCAAGATGAGAAGTACTCCCATACATAACACAGTCTATTTTCTTCCTTCTAGGATTTTTCCTTTGTAAACAAGGCTGAACTTGATCACTTTCCTTCTCCATCTTCATCTTTGCAGATGTTGTGGCAGTTCTTATGGGGATAGAACTACCTTTGGAGCTGGATGGTTCAGGTTGTAAAAAAGTGGTACACAACTGATAGCCTTCTTCCTGATGATGGGATGATTTGGACATAAACCATAACTCTTGTTGATGGAGTTCAAGTTGGTGTCTTCAGTCTTCACCACTTCAAATCCTGCAGAGATGAAGACTTGTTTCTATGCAGAATTAAAGGTGGCCTTGATCTCTTGAGCCTTTTTGGACTTTCTTTTGGCCTTCCTGATCAAGTTCTTTCTTCTTGACTTGGTCATCCCAACAGCTTTGCTCTCCTCAGAGGGATGGTGACCCTTCTTAGAATGCTCTTCTTCACTCTTCTCAAAGCCATTCTCCACCATCTCCTCTTCATCCTCTTCAATCACAGGATCTATGAGGGTAAGCTCATCTTCACAAGTTCAACACCTAGGAGATCTTACAGACAAGACTGTGTGTGGAGGAGATATCTCACAAGATCTAGTCCCTGCTTATTTTGATAACAAACTTTTGCATGCAAGGATGAGGATATTATGTTCTTGAAGGTATCTTCTTCAAGAACACATTTTTCTGCCTTGGCTTTACTGATCACAGGCTCAGCCTGGCATTCACTTAACTTCGTAATGAGGTTTTTAATCTGAGTCATGTAGTTTGTATGCTCATGTTTAAGAGTTGAAATGGTTTTCTCTAAGTCCTCTATCTTTAGTTTATAATCATTTTCGTCTTTTAAAATCAACTTTTAAGATATTGTTTGATAGTTAGAATAGATTCGTAGACCCGGTTGACTGATCCGTTTTAAATTTAAAAGATATTTAAGGACTCAAGATCAGATCTCATTTCTAAGTTATAGGACCTGTATCTATTGACTTTAGCAATGCATTTAGGAGTACAAAGATGTTCCAATACTTTGGCTTCATCGTGGTCTGCCATGAGTGCTTGGTTTGGAGATGCATCTTCTACCTGAAAGCTCCAGCCAAAGCCTCCTTCTTCAACAGCAACTGCAGCTGGCTGCTTTGGCTTCTCCTTCTGGGAGGCTTTCTTAGTATAGTTTGGTCTGGTTTGTGCTTGGCCACCATTTGTCCTTGGTGCCTTACAATCTCTTGCAAAGTTTCTCGTCTGGTTATAGTTGTAACACTTTTTTTCCACTGGCTGCATTGCTTGTAGACTTTCTCCCTGTCCTCTTGTATAACTTTTTTGCTCTGTGAGTGAGAAGAGCCATCTGCTGGATTATCTCTATATACTCCAGATCATCTGGATGGATATAGTCCAAATCTTCAAGGGTGAAGAGAAAATTTCCCGAGGTTTCATCAGCAGAGATAGGCATGAGAAGAACTTGTCTTTTGGAAGGGACTTCCTTGACTGTAGCTTTCCCTTGGAGTCTCTGGGAAGGTGATGAAATGGCCCTTTTGTGAATTGTCAGTGTAGCATGTAAGATGATATTGTGGTTCAATGCTTTCCCTTTCAAGCACATGGAAGGCTGAACTCAGTTGATTGCTGGAGTTACCAGATGAGTTTTGCATATTCATCTCCATCTGGTAGCCACTAAAAATACCATACAACTCTGTGAGAGTAAGTGTCTTAAGGTTCTCAGTCCTCTTGATAACAACATAGTAATGTGTTCATTGTCTAGGAAGATAGGACATAAACTTCCTTACAATGTCCCTGTTCTCAAGAGTTACTCTAACATCCATTAGAGTATCCACAATCTCAACATACCTGAAGTATTGTTGAGTCATGGTTTCACATACCTTAAAGGTGAAGTTTTCAAACTGCTGCTTCAGGAGATCCTTCTTGTTCTCCTTTGCTTCAGTAGACCCCTCATACATTAGCTTCAGTGCTTCCTATAGTTGCTTGGCAGTTTTGAACTTCTTGAAGCCTCTGTAGATGGAGTTTGGAAGAGTAGTTTGAAGGGCTGTCATGGCTTTCTGATCAATCTCTATTCTCTTCCCGTCTGCTTCAGAGTAATCAGCGACAGCCTTAGGAATCATACCACCACCAGTAGCAGAAATGGTGCTTGGTATGTAAGGTCCTTCAACAACAGAGTCCCACATCATGGAGTCTTGAGACTTGATGAAGCCTTCCATTCTTTGACACCAAGTATCAAAGTCTTCAGGAGTGATCAGTGGAGACTTTGTCATAGTTCCAGTTTTCATATCAGCTTTGGTAGTAGCTGCCATTTAAGTTGTTAAGTATTTTGTGTGTGTGAGGGATCTTAAGATGGTGAGATCTTATATCAAGAGCCTGAAACGCTCTGATACCAAATGCAGGACCGGTAAAGGGTATGCACTTACAACACAACAACACAATGAGGAGAGTTGCTTAGAACACTTAACAGATCAAATAGGGAACTGGTTAACTATTAGTGAAAGATGCTAAGAACACAAATGATACGAGACTGAACAAGATAGCAAACAACACAAGTAATTGGTTTTCAAGAATGTTGTATATTGCTTCTCAAGTTCTATTACAAATGTTACAAAGCATAAAGGAAAGTTACAAGTACTTGAGATACATATACTACATCCTACAGCCGGCCATACTCTGAAGGCCAGCTGGATACAATTAACTAGACAACTACAAAATCAAATGTAGAGTTAAAAGGCAGATCTGTCTTTTGACTAGTGACTATGACATGCCATAGCTCAAATCCTAATATATTATAAAGAGGATAAAAGTACATAAAGTAGAAAGCATGGACTCAAGACCTCAATGTACAGTTACCAAAAGCATGGGCCTTTCACCAACTCATGTAAGTTGGTGACTTTACCGAGTTGCAGCGGAAAGGTGGCCCAGCTTTATGGTAAAGTAGATCAGATAAAGGCATTTTTCTAAAAGTCTTCAGAAGAAATCTGTCTTCACTCTTTGGCTTCGAAAGACTTTGTCTTTGAAGCTTCAAAAGACTTCACTTTGGCTTCGAAAGATGTTGGTCTTGGCTTCGGAACATTTTACACTTAGAATATTTTTAGTGCATGCTGTAAAACTTCCAAAGCATTTCTACTTATGTTCTTCAGTGCATGCATGCAGAGAGACTTTGGATGTTTTGGTGGATCAGACTTATAGGAATCCTTACAATAGTATATATATATATATATATATATATATATATATATATATATATATATATATATATATATATATATACTATATATATATATACATATGTATATATATACATATGTATATATATCTGATACATATAGGTATATATATATGTATATACCTATATATATATGTATATATACATATATGTATATACACATATATATATAGGTATATATATGTATATATACATATATATATATGTATATATATATATATATATATATATATATATATATGTATAACATATATGTCTATAATATATATATATATATCTCTATATCTATATATATATCTATATATATCTCTATATATCTATATATATCTATATATATATATATATATATATCTTTACAAGGTGAATTTCTCGGCCGCGTTATTAATTATAAAACATAGGAGAGAAAGTATACCCACCCATTTTATGCTATGAACTCATTTTTATTATTAGGACTATTGTGTTTATTGTTGGTAAGTTAATATCTAGTACATGCATGAGTTAGCTATGTGGTTTTTTATTTACAACTAATTAACTCCGGTGTTGGAGCCGACAGACAGGTATTGATATTACTTAAGCTGACATCCCCACCCTTGTTTGTTAGTATACTAGTTGGGACTAACAATGGCCATGAACGTGCCCTAGGGTGAATATGTTCGGATAAGATCTTTGTGTACGTCATAGGTTTAGTTGTGAGGCTCATATTTACGTGTGATGTTGCTTGTGTTGGTCCCTGAAAGGATCATCCATGGCAATTCAAGAGGTGGTTGATGGTTGTTCTGCAGGTAAATTCCCTCAAGTCCAAGAAGATATGCAGATGAAGAATCTGCAGAAAGAAGACAAGTGTCGGCTATCTGCATTTGTACATGCGGATGACTAATGAGCAAATTTGACAAGTAATTGTTCATGCGCATTTACAAATGTGGATAGTCTGAACAAATGCTAACAAGCATTTGTACATTCGCATTTACTAATATGGATGTTCAGCAACAAATGTCCTTAAGTGTTTGCTCATCTGCATTTGTCAATGCTAATGACGAAACTGTAATGCTGAAGACCATAAAATAAATGTTGATGAAGAAGAAGACATCCGCATTAGTCAACATAGATGAACAAAATAAATGCTGATTTAGGTCTTTGTACTTAGACTAGTTTCCTGATGTATAGTATAAGGGTAGTTTAGTCATTTTGTACAGGCCTTATGTCAGCCTATAAATAGAATTGAAAACCTTACTTTTGGGATATCCTAGAATATTAGAATCTTTGATTGTCTTATGTATCAAAGGTGTCTTGTTACTGTATCTTGCTAACACCCTAGAATTAAATGTAACTTGTTCACCTTCATTAATACAAAGAATTTATCAATATGTTCAATTTTCAATGATCTGTGTGTGTATTTCCGCTACATATTCACTGACTCAATCATCATATTCGATCCTTGTTGATTCACATCAACAGAGAACTCTATTCTCTCCACCCAGTCAATTGGTATCAGAGCTTTGGCTCTCAGTTACGATTCAGATCTGCTTAGATTTGAACGAAAACCTGCTTGATCCAGTGATAGAGTTACTTTTTAGCAAGTTCTTCAACTTCTAATTAGTATTCATACTAAAAACCATCTGATATATCGAGATTCATCACTCTTCATCTTTGAAAAGTTATAAAAACATCTTAAAACAATGTGTATTTAACATAAAAACAAAAACATCTTAACCTTAAAAGAAAAGAAGTATAAAATCAACAAAAACATATTTGTTGTAAACTGTTCAACACACGAAAGTACTGTTGAAACAGACAAGTTATCAAGAACATCAAGAACACCGTGACTTTGGACTGTATGAACCATCTAGACTTAAAAATTAATCTAATCCATATTCAAACTATCTAAAAAAAAGTTTGTAAAAATTGACTCTCACAATTTTTCTGATAGGAGAGGAACATGAACCTTAGTGGACCTCAAGTCATAGAGGCCTACAAATTTCCATTAGAAACTCACTATGTGGAAAATGCATTTGTTGCTGAAGAATACTACTTTCTCTCTTTAAGAGTTCAAGCAAGGTCAACTGGATTTTTTGCCACTCCATCACAAATCAAACCCTCATCATTTAATCAATCAACTTCCGCCCAGCATCCATGCTGACTTAACATCTTAAGATCAAAAGGCAACTTACAATGCCTTTGTTGCAAGTGTATCACCTAGAAATTTTATAAGAAAAGATAAAGTGACAAAAAATAGAAAGAAAAGCCAAATAACCCAAGTTGAGGGGTTAAAGTTGTACATGGAACAAATTTTATATTATTTTGTACAAAAGTTGGTGTGGCCGCCCACACCCATGTTCCATTAACTTTTCTTCATTTGGATTTTAGAGAGAGAAAAAGGAGCTCTCACCGGTTTTAGAGAGAAGAAGAAGAGAAGATCAGATTTAAGGTTAGTTTTTGATGTTTTGGGTTGTTCTTGGCTAAATTTCAGCCTCGAGTATGTGTTTATGTGTTTTTGTGTGTTTGGTTGTGTGTTTTTGGTATGTCTAGGTGTTTGAACTCATAAGCTCTCGGGTTTGAAGAAGTCTTATGTCACACCCCAACCTTGACGGCGGATCGTCGAGATGTGAGGGTTAAGATTTTTCACAACCACATACGCTATCTTTAAATAAAAATATTATTATTATAAGTTTCAAATTCAAATACAATCATAAGTCTTAACATGAAACAAGTCAAAACATAAAACAAAATAGTCCAAGCTTTTTATTCTTTAATCTCTGTCCAAATCCTAATTTTATGCAAACTTCAAATGATGACTTC
Organism: Flaveria ramosissima; assembly: GCA_025215565.1. Taxonomy (NCBI): domain Eukaryota; kingdom Viridiplantae; phylum Streptophyta; class Magnoliopsida; order Asterales; family Asteraceae; genus Flaveria; species Flaveria ramosissima. The sequence continues at coordinate 48,394,454 of CM046040.1, forward strand.
AAACTTGGGCATTTCTGGAAACATGTTAAAAATAAAGGGGTCAACTATGAAGTTGGTGAGTTTCCAAGGGTTTAATATACATAATATAACAAACGATTACAAGTAGCAATTCATTGTCAAAGTTTATGAGTTATGCAAGTTTATAGAACACATATAGCTACAATCAAACCTCGACTGATTACAAGTTTACAAGTTTATAATATTGGCTAAGTGTACTTGGTTCCCATGATGAACAAGTCATACGTCATCAGGAGCCGGCAATACATCGGCTTTAGCACCAAATAGGCTTGTCAGGCAGATAGATCTATGACATCGCTAGGTTAGCAATAGTTAATGATTGTACACATAATATGTATCTCATATAAGACTTACAATAACACAAATAACCATGACAAAATAAAAGTATGAATTGAATGTGCTTTACAAGAATAAAACGTTTACAAGTGTAAGTTAAATATGTAACATGTTTCACCAAAAACGGTGTGAAATAATATAAAATGGGTCAAGGAAACTCACATGGTAAATAAGTATAAGAAAGTCGATTAATAAGAATAATAATAGGCGTCGTTCCAACGTAACCCGTCACAAGGCACCTAAATATATATATATACAAGATTTAACGTTTAATAATAATAAGTCTAACGATTTGCGAACCAATTATATTTTCTTGGAAAACTATATTTATCTATACTATATTAATAAGCAAATGAGAAGTACAATAGTGTCTTTTCACCAAAATCTCTTAAAATTAAGAGTTTTACAATCTAGATTGCATAATATACAATAGGTAAAGCATACTTAAAGCTAAGGGAAAAGATGGATTCAAAATTCAAAACATTCGAGTTCAGATCTGGCTCTCAACCAAACTCCAAGCAGCTCTTTCTTTGTAGAGCTTTAATTCAACAGATCGAAGGTGAAGGTGGTGATTTCGAGGCGTTTATGGGTGGTGCAAAGCAAGAAGAATGCTTCTGATGGCCATGGTATTGTTGTCACCATCCCCGTCACCGTCACCGTCGTCGCCAACCCTGGTACTACCCTTCAATCTTCCCCGTCGTCGATCATCATTCTGATAGCGACAACGACAATAATGTTTCTTAGAGTCTAATTTGCGATGGTAAGAGAGCTGCTATTTCAGTTATTATGCACCTATGTTGCTTCAATTCTTGATTACTATTGCAGGATCGGGTTTTGTCACTAAACACTTGTAATTCTCTCAAACTCACTTATAATATCACTCAAACAAGATGAAGCAATGCCTTTAACAAGAGTTGATAATAATATAATAAGTAATCAAAGCAACAAGCAGGAGTATTTTCAAGGTACTTGTATATATTACTTCTCAACTCAAGATTACAAGACACTTACAAGCATAGAACATGAGTTACAATGAGAAACTATATATACTAGATCCTACAGCCGGTTATACTTGATACCAGCTAGAAACCTACGACTAAAGCATATACTACAATGCTATAGTTAAGGTATCTTAGATAAAGTATTATTTAAGATATGGTAGTCATGACATGTCCATGACTTACCTTTTGTCACCAACTAAAGATGGCAACTATACTTAACATAAAAAGGTATACAGTAGATTAAAGTATGGTCAACTACATGGCTTTTGAGAAAACGCCATGCAGTATCTCAGAGATTTGCAGCGGACTATCAGACAGACCATACTTATGTCTACTGGATAATAGAAGTGTCTTCCGAAGGTTAACTGGCTTCGGAAGAACAAGTTCTTCCGAAGCCACTTATACTTCGGAAGATGCTTCTATGCTTCCGAGGCTTTAATGACTTCTTTATACTTCGGAAGTTGACTTCAGAACTTTGTCTTCAAGTCATGATTCTTCGGAAGTAGCTTCTTTACCTTCGGAAGTTGGAGTTCTCCTTCGGAAGTGTATTTTACACTTGAACTTCGGAAGAGCTCCTTCTTCCTTCGGAAGTCCCACACTTGGCTTCGGAAGTCCTTTGTATGTTGTACTCAAAATCTTCTAAGTGATATGGTTTTGGTTGCAACAGCCTCTCTTGATCCAACAAACTCCCCCTAGGCTGATGCTACCAAAACTTCACTTATTTCTACTTCTCAAAGTCTTCAGCACCAGGGACAACAGATATTTGTCTGTCTCTCTGTTCTTTCCGGAAGTGGTGCTGAGAAGCTTGTACAAGTCATTCGTGGATAGGAGATCCAGTCTATCACTTTGAATGACATGCACCCTTTGTTGTGACCCCCTGAAGAGAGTTAGTTGTCGGGAGTTGTAGTCATACTCCCATCTAACTATGGACTCAAGTTCAGGACCTTCAACCATTTGAAGAAAGGCTTTGCCTTTGGTTGCTGATCCTTTCCTTTCCTCCTCCTCTCTCAGTTTTGACTCTTCTTCGACCTTGCTTCTGGCAGTGAGCTCGGCCATGTGAAGGCTGCCAAGATGATTTCTGATGTGGGCAGCTACATCGGAGTTTGAGGGGTTGGAGAATGGTTTCTCTGCTAACTCAGCAATATCAAATCTGCTTAAGTGTAACAGAGATGAGGCATTCAGCCTGTTAATCTCACCATTCTCTCTCTCAACAACAAAGTTGTGAGAAGAGTCTTCGAACCTCCATTGGACTATCTTCTTTCTGGGTACAAGAGGTTGTCTTGGTACCCTATCTCCTTTCTTTGTGTCCAGCAGAGTCACCAGCCTTCTCCTCAGCTTCTTTTCTTCCTCATTCAATGTATCTGAATTGAGGCCAAGGAGTCTTGCGGCTTGGTCCAAAGTTCCTCTTGGCAGATCAAGAAACTCATCTCTAGTGAGGGAACTTGAGGATCCATCAACATAAGTCAGGTTGACTGTATCCTCCTCACATGAGATGTCGCTCAGAGTAGTGCAGTTGATGAGCTTGGTTTTGATCGCCTTGAATTCCTCCATAGAGAGATGTTTGGAAGGCTGAGGGGATGGTTTGATTGGTTGTTGGGTAGGTTTAGGAGTTTGGGTTCTGGGTAAGGTTTAAGGTTGGATGATGGGTAGTTTAGGTGGTAGAGGTGAGGGAGTTGGTAGTTGTGATGGTGTAGGTTCAGGGGTGAAAGGTTCAGGTTCGGTTTTGATTGGGAAGGGAAAGGGTATTGGTTTAGGTTGATGTTGGGTTTGGATATTGGGCTGAGGGGTGGCTTTGAAGGTCATCCCCTGTCCCCTTCTATACATCTCCTTTCTTCTCCCAGCACGAATGTCAGCCTTGATGTCACTGACATGTCGTTGGAGAGTCTTTTCAGACATTGGACCCACTTGCCTGCCAGAGAAGCCATGAGCTTTAAGATAGTTCTTCATCCAAGCTTTCTCACCTATCTTCTTGGCGGCAGACAGTCCAGCCTCTTCTTCTTTCTTCTTCTTCTCTACCAGCTTCTCCCTTGCAGCTCTCTTTCTCTCCTTCTCCATTTGATCTTGCTCTTTGTTAAAGAGCCATAAGATCGTGTCACTATTGTGTGGAGACAACTCCTCTTGAGAGAATCCTCTGGAGAGTAGGAAAGTGATCCTTTCTCTCCTGAGCTATAGATCAGCTTCTCTTTCTTTTCTCAGCCTTTCTTCTTCCAAGGCCAACCTTGCAGCTTCTTCTTTTTGCTGTCTTTGCAGCAAGGTTGCCTTTTCAAGCTCTATCAGCTCCTCTAATGGTAGCAGGAGTACATCTTCCGAAGCAGCCCCTAGACTGACAAGTCTATCAATTACCTCCACCCTTCTTCTATTGTTGATTGCCTCTTGGTTGGGTGCAGCTGCTTTTAAACTTGCAGCTAACAGTTTCCCAGTTGGCAGTCTTCCTTTCCTTTTAAGTTTCTCCAACCTTTCTTCTTCCTGAAGCTCTTCCGAAGTCATCTTCCTTTTGCCTTTGATGTCTTCGGAAGTGCTAGACTTTGGTGGTTCTTGGGTAAAAGATTCAGGTTGGATGGTGGAGGTAGGAGCTGAGGTCAGTGCAGATGTAATAGCTAGTGGTTGGCTGAGAAAGTCCTCCCTATTAACCTCAGATGCAAGTTCCAGAATTGCATCTGTGACTATTAGATCATCGGAAAGAGAAAACAGTCCTTCCACAGCAGCAATTTCAGCTTCGGAAGTTTGAGTTGGTTCTTCCGAGGCTTCGAATTGTGCTTCGGAAGCTTGTGAAAACACACCTTCTATCCCAACTGTTTCAGTTGCTGGGCCATCAGTCCTAGTTTCCCCTTCGAAATCAATCTCAGGTTCCACTTGGGCCTTAGGTTGACCAACTTCCTCAACAGTGGTAGGAGGTGCATTCAACCTCTGAAGCTCTTGAGCTCCAAAGTAAATCACAGACATATCTGGACTGGGTTGATCAATTAGGGACTCTAACAGGAACTTGTTGAAGATCCTATTTAGATCCTGAAGCATCCTTTGATCCACTTGAAACACAACTGGAGGAGGCTCAGGGAAGATGGCAGCTTGTTGTCTTGAGCTCAAAGAAGTGAGAGCTTGACTGATGGAATCCTGTCTTTGGCTTTGTTCCTCAACATTCTCCCCCTTTTTGGTAGCATCATCTTGAGAGGTAGATGAGCTAGAGTAAGAGGTCAAGGAGACTTGAACTGGTACATGCCTAACAGACCTCTCAATCTGTTTCTCAGCTAGTTGGACCTTGAGATTTTCAATCTCAAGTTGCTGAGTGGCAGACCTATCCTCTAAAGTCTTAACCTTTGATTCAAGGTTTGAGACTTTAGAAAGTAGGTCTCTTATTGTGAGTTGCATTCTTCCCTCATCTTCTCTTGAAGAATCACGGGGAGATGAGGTAACATACCTAGTATGTTCATCCTCACCACCAAATGTGGTTTCTTGGCACCCTGGTTTCCCTTGCACAATGATGTCTCTTTCAGAGGCATCATAGGGCATGGTTGCCGTAGATTCAGTCTGACTATCGTTACCACTGTCCTGAGGATCCAATGAGGCTCCTTCAGTAATGGCAGCTGAATCTACATGAGTCCCCTCCACATCAGTGGGACTCACCTCAGTAGGGCTTTGCTGGTGTGGGCTAGAGACAAGAGGTTTCTCTAGGCTCTGTTGATCCTTAATTGGGTGTTGTGGATCAACTTCATCGCCTTTGAGAGACATAGTCTCTTCACCAGCTCCGGTCAATAGGTCAGTAAAAGAAAAGGAATAAAGACCTAAGGACCCGGGACTTTGATCAATGTCAAAAGGCATTGAGCTGTCCCTTGGTGGCTGCTCAGGGGAGTATAGAAACTCACCCTGAGGGCTATCAGCTGTGATTATGGGCTCATGGGTCTGAGACTGAGGAGACTCAAGAACCATATTGAGGTCAATAGTGAAGGATTGGTGGACCTCTGCTGAGTGGGAGCCCCTTGTTCCACTCTAGCCTTTTTGGTTTGAAGAGGAGGGGCTTGTTCAATCAGAGTAGATTGAACAAGGGTTCGTTTGGTACGTCTCTGGTAGGTGACAGTGATTGGAGGAGAAGGTAGATTTGGAATGGTGAGGGTAGTTGCTGGTGTGGGTTCATCACCTGTGGGGTTAACAGGGATGTCCCCAGGAGCCATTGGCTCAATCATACCTGGAAGTAGTGCGGTATCCCTTCCAGTGTAGTTGGTAGACACTCTCTTCAAGACTTTGAAGATGGTCGGCCTCTCTTCCAGTGTAGTTGGTAGACACTCTCTTCAAGACTTGGATACCAGAGACCTAACTTAGGTGCTCCTTTGAGGTATCAGAGGATTCTCTTGACAGCAATTAGGTGAGACACCTTTGGAGCAGCCTGATATCTTGCACAAATGGAGGTTGCAAACATGATATCAGGTCTACTTGCTGTGAGATACATCAGAGAACCAATGATTGCTCTATACTGATGTTGATCAGTATCCTCCCCCTCAGAATCAGGGCATAAATCATGGTTTCTGGGTATGGGTGTCTTTGCTGCTTTACAATCCTTCATATCAAATCTCTCTAAGATATCATTGACATACTTAGATTGATTGATGAAAAACCCTTCCTTCAGTTGCTTTACCTGAATTCCAAGGAAAAAGTCCATTTTTCCCATAGAACTCATTTCGAACTTCTTCTTCATAATGCTCTCAAAGTCTTTGCACATTTGGTCATTTGAAGAACCAAATATGATGTCATCGACATAGACTTGAACTAGCAAAATGTCTTTCCCAGACTTTCTGATGAAGAGAGTCTTGTCAATGGTTCCTCTAGTATAACCATTCTTCAGAAGAAATTGAGACAATGTCTCATACCACAGCCTAGGTGCTTGGTGCAGCCCATATAGAGCTTTATCCAACTTGCACACATAGTTTGGATGCTGTGGATCTTCAAATCCTGGAGGCTGGTATACATAGACTTCCCTATCTATATCCCCATATAGAAAGGCACACTTGACATCAAGCTGGTAGACAGTGAAATTCTTGGATGCAGCATAAGCAAGGAAGATCCTAACTGCCTCAAGTCTTGCAACAGGTGCAAAGACATCAGTTTAATCAATTCCTTCCTCTTGAGTGTATCCTTGAACCACCAGTCTTGCCTTGTTCTTGATAATCAAGCCTCTGTCATCTCTTTTGTTTCTGAAAACCCACTTGGTGCCTATAGGTACTTGACCAGATGGTAGCGGACATAGGTTCCAAACCTTTTGTCTTTTGAATTGAAGCAGCTCCTCTTGCATTGATTCAACCCAGCTACTATCCTTTAAGGCATCTTCAACCTTCTTGGGTTCCATTTGGGATAAGAAGCATGAGTACAAGCAGACATTCCCATTGTGAGTTTGTCCCCTTGTTCTCACACCCTCAGAGACTTCCCCTATGATGTTTTCAGCTGGATGAGTATTGTGAATTCTGAGTCTTGGAATCACTTCCAGTTGCAAAGATAGGTCCAAGTTGGACATATTTTGCTCTGGAGCTTGAATACTTGGTCCAGCTGTTGTTTCAATCTCATTCAATGAGGACTGATTGAATGAAAGAGAAACATCATTATTTCTTTGCTGTGAAGCATCATTAACAGTTGCCTGTTCCTTCAAAATGCTGCTTCCATCAGCTTGGTGTTGTGTAGGATCACCTGAGGAGACTTGAAGATCATCAGGTGAATCCCTTGTTGAAGTTCCACTATTTCTTGAAATGGTTATACTGTCAGATCTTTCAATAGTGGGAACTTGATTTGTTGTTCTTGGAGAACTTGGAGCAGGTCTGGGAAGCTCAAACAGTTGATCTTCATCAGAATTGCCTTGAGCACCTGTTCCAGCTGAAACATTCTCACAAGATGGTTTAGAATAGTTTGGAAACAATTCTAAATCAAAAATATGATTAGGGCCATTCCCCCTAACACAAGGAGTGTGCTCATTAACTACAATGTTGGAGGATTCCTCAAATTGTTGGTTTTTAATATTATAAACCCTGTAAGCTTTAGAATGGGAGGAATATCCAACAAAGATAGCATCATCTGACTTTTCAGCAAATTTTGCCAAATTGTCTTTTGTGTTAAGTATGGTACACCTGCTGCCAAAGGACCTTAGAAAGCCAATGAACGGTGGCCTCTTGTTCCATAGCTCATAAGGGGTCTTTCCATGTGGCTTTACTACAAGAACTCTGTTCTGCACATAGCATGCAGTGCTGACTGCCTCTGCCCAGAATGTTAGAGTCAGCTTTGAATCAGCTAACATAGTCCGAGCAGCCTCAATAAGTGTCCTGTTTCTCCTCTCAGCAACACCATTTTGTTGAGGAGTTCTAGGAGCACTGTATTGTCTGGCAATCCCTTTTGAGTTGCAGAATGAGTCAAGAACAAAGTTCTTAAACTCAGTCCCTTGATCACTTCTAATTATTTTAACCTTGTGATCAACTTGATTTTCTATTTTAAGAATAAAAGATTTTAAAGTTTCAGCAGTTTCATCTTTAGTTCTTAAAAAGAATACCCATGTAAATCTAGTAAAATCATCAACTATCACAAGGCAATATGATTTCCTTCCAATGCTCATTATACTTGTGGGACCAAATAGATCCATGTGCAATAAGTGTAATGGAGTAGTGATAGAGTTAACAACTTTGGATTTATGAGAAGACCTGTGTTGTTTCCCTTTCAGGCATGCAACACAGTTATCTTTGCAGAAAAATTCCTTTTTAGGCAAACCATGTACCAAGTTATTTTTAGCCAATTTATTCATTGTCTTTAAATTGACATGACACATTCGTTTATGCCATAGTGTTGACTCATCACTATCAGCTTTGGAAAGAAAGCATGATACTTCTCCCATTGGGGAAGCATTGTTCATATCAAGCTTGTACATATCCCCTCTCCTGGGAGATCTAAGAAGCACCAATTCCTGAGGAATTGTCATCCCAGGTTTGAGGATGATGCACTCATGTTCTGTGAAAAGCATTTGATGCTTTTGATCACAAAACTGAGAAACACTTAACAGGTTGTGTTCAAGCTGTTTGACAAAATTAACTTTGTCAACTTAACTTTCCGTTGGATATACTTCCTCTGCCAGAAATATATCCTCCGGCCTCACCTCCAAACTGGACAGGACCTCCATCATAATGTTGAAATTGTTGAAGGAGAGATCTGTTCCCTGTCATGTGCCTGGAGCATCCACTATCTACAATCCAAATGTTGTTATTCTTGTCATATGGATGTCCCTGCACATAAGGTGAGATTATTAGTTTTGATTGGAAACCCAAGCCTTATTGGTCTTGGGTTCTTCCAATGAAAGTGACATGATTGAACCAAAATTTATGCATGGGGGTTCAATGGATGTCTTTGAAGAAGAGGTTTGGGCTACAGCATCTTCCTTGATCTTCCATTCCATCCCTTGGTTGATCATAGAAGATGAGCTTGATGAAGCTTTCGTAGCTTGGCATTCTTCCGAAGCTTCTTTCTTTTCGGAAGAGACTTTCACCACCTTTTCTTCCGAAGCAGTCTTCTTCTGGGATGGTTTCAAGGGGACTCTTTTGTGAGTCTTTGCAGCTTTCACTTCCGAAGTCTTTTTCCTCTCGGAAGAAGAGTTTTCTTCCGAGACAAGCCTTGCTTCGGAAACAAGCTTTCCCTTTTTCAACACTTGAACCATTTGATATGGTCCAAATGTGAAACCTTCCCTGACTCCTTCTCTTTTAACATTATTTGCATAATGTGTGCTTGCAGGATTGTAGTAACAATCTTTAGCCATGTGATTTTGCAGACCACACATTATGCATGCAATGTTAATTTTCTGGGAATTGGAGGGTTGCTGTTTCTTGTTCTTTTTCTCCTCATCAGCAACCTTTCCCTTTAACTTCTGATCCTTTGGTAGGATAGGAGTACTGGTACTATACTCCTTTCCTGAATCAGAAGGTCCAACCACCTGGAATCCTGCTGATATGAATACACCCTTTTGCTTTGGGTCTATCTTCAGCTTGGATTCAGCCACCTTCTTTGCAGTTTTTCTGGCTGCTTTAGCCCTGCTTCTTCTGGCTTTGGTGGTAAGGGTTTGATCATCATTGGTCTGGAAGGGCTCAATTACCTGTTCCTTCCCTGTGATGGTCATGGTTTCCACAGTTGCATCACTCTTTGACTCTTTACAAGGTGGGTCAACAGATGGAACCTCTTGCTCTTCAGTACCACATCTTGGTTGTCTAACAGACTCATAAGAGTGTGGTGGAGCAATTTCATTGGTTCCCAACCCACTTTTGTTTTGATAGCAAAGTTTGGAGTGAGAGGATGATGCAAGTATGGCTTGGAAGTTTTGCTCAGCAATAGCATACTTCCTGGCTTGAGCCTCAGCTGTGACAAGCTGGGCTTGAGCCTCAGTCAATTTGGATAATAAATCCTTGATTTGAGTCTTGTAGTTGGTGTGCTCATGTTTTAAAAGAGATACAGTTTTCTCTAACTCCTCATTTTTCTTTTGGTAGTCAGATTCAGCTCTTTTAAAGTCAGATTTTAGCACATTTAAAGACTCAATATCGGATTTAATCTACATATTGTAGTCCTGGTACAACTTAACCTTAGCAATACAAGCAGGGGTACAGAGATGTTCATATACCTTATTTTCATCTGTTCCTGCCATGAGTGCTTGAGCAGGAGTCACATCTTGAACCATAAAGCTCCAGTCAACTTCTTGAGCCATAGCTGCAGTTTCAGTTGACTTCCCATTGGGCTTTGGTGTAGAAGGATGTGTGGAGGCCTGTGAGGTTCCCGGGTTGGACTTGGGAGCCTTGCATTCCCTTGCAAAATGGCCAAGCTGGTTACAGTTGTAACACTTAGCCTTGCTCTTGTCAAACCCAAACTTGCTAGTGATTGGGTTTTGAGGGAATTGCCTTCCAGTTCTCTTAAAGAACTTCTTCGCTCTGTAGGTAAGGAGAGCCATTTGCTGGACAATGTCCACATACTCTATGTCATCTGGACTGAAGCACTCGAGATCATCAAAGCAAAACTGATGATCATTGGAGTGTCCACTCCCTGAGACAAACGCACAGCCCTCCTGAAAGGAGCTTTGCTGAGCTTGATGAGACCTTGGAGTCTCAGGGAATGTGATATAAGGCCCAGATGAACAAGATGGCTGCTGGGTGTATGACAGGTACTGCTGAGACTGGGAGATACCTGAGCCTTCAGCAACCATTAAAGCGTTGCTAGCAGGAAGGCTCAAGGGTCTGCTTGCTTGGTGACCCTTCTTACTTTCCATTTCCAAACGGTATCCATCAAGGATCCCATAAAGTTCGGTCATGGTGAGAGTGTTTAAATTCTCTGTTCTCTTAATGGAGACACAGTAGAAAGTCCACTCATTGGGTAGAGCACTCATGAACTTTCTGGTAAGGTCTCTAAGTTCTTGAGTGATTCCCACAGATTGGAGGGAGGAGATAAGATCCATATACCTGAAATATTGCTGCCTAAAAGTTTCTCCAGCAACATAGGTGAAGTTCTCAAATTGCTGCTTCAGTGAGTCCTTCTTTGAATCATTAGAGCTCGAGTACATTTGAGCAAGTGCATCAAAGAGTTCTTTGGCTGACTTACAATGCTCAAACCCCACCATGATGGAGTTTGGGATTGCAGTCATGAGAACAGTCATAGCATTGCTGTCAATGTCAAGCTTCTTCCTGTCTTCATCGGAGTAGTCTTCAACAGCCTTCTCGATCATGGCACCGTTTCCACCAGCAACTTTTGGCTTGTACGGGCCATTAACGATGGACTGCCACATCTTGCTATCCTGGTATCTGATGAAGCCTTCCATTCTTCTGCTCCAAGACCTGAAGTTTTCAGGATCGATGATGGGAGCCTTGGTCATCGTTCTCATTTCAACTTCAGATTTGATGAGGGCCATTTTTGAGTGAGGTATAAGGAGGAGTAAAAAAAAACTGGTTGATTAGGATGGTAAGATCTCACAATCAAGAGCCTAAAAAGCTCTGATACCAATTGCAGGATCGGGTTTTGTCACTAAACACTTGTAATTCTCTCAAACTCACTTATAATATCACTCAAACAAGATGAAGCAGTGCCTTTAACAAGAGTTGATAATAATATAATAAGTAATCAAAGCAACAAGCATGAGTATTTTCAAGGTACTTGTATATATTACTTCTCAACTCAAGATTACAAGACACTTACAAGCATAGAACATGAGTTACAATGAGAAACTATATATACTAGATCCTACAGCCGGTTATACTTGATACCAGCTGGAAACCTACGACTAAAGCATATACTACAATGCTATAGTTAAGGTATCTTAGATAAAGTATTATCTAAGATATGGTAGTCATGACATGTCCATGACTTACCTTTTGTCACCAACTAAAGATGGCAACTGTACTTAACATAAAAAGGTATACAGTAGATTAAAGTATGGTCAACTACATGGCTTTTGAGAAAACGCCATGCAGTATCTCAGAGATTTGCAGCGGACTGTCAGACAGACCATACTTATGTCTACTGGATAATAGAAGTGTCTTCCGAAGGTTAACTGGCTTCGGAAGAACAAGTAAGTTCTTCCGAAGCCACTTATACTTCGGAAGATGCTTCTATGCTTCCGAGGCTTTAATGACTTCTTTATACTTCGGAAGTTGACTTCAGAACTTTGTCTTCAAGTCATGATTCTTCGGAAGTAGCTTCTTTACCTTCGGAAGTTGGAGTTCTCCTTCGGAAGTGTATTTTACACTTGAACTTCGGAAGAGCTCCTTCTTCCTTCGGAAGTCCCACACTTGGCTTCGGAAGTCCTTTGTATGTTGTACTCAAAATCTTCTAAGTGATATGGTTTTGGTTGCAACAGCCTCTCTTGATCCAACAACTATGTTTGAATTGGATTTATTGTCCAAATTCATTGGTTTTGGTTGGTGGAAATTAGTAGTTTGTTTTGATTTTAGGGTTTAGATAGTTTTAGTCCATGTTTTCATACAACCTTTGAATGTTGAGAGATCTAAAAGTTGCTACAATAGATTTTAGACTACAAAATAAGATAGGGCAGGGAGGTTTTGAACTTAATGGTGCCATTTTCACTTATAACTTCTTTTTTAAAAACTTATAAGTATAATTACATCTCTTCTTAGTTTTTTTTTTGTTAAATATATAGGATTTGAAGCATGGGGATTATTCAATGGAGATTGGAATGGTCAAGGATGCAGACTAAACCTTTTTAAATTCATATGTGATTCATGGAGAGTAAACTTCATGGTTTGAATACATTTTGGTTTGGTTGCATTACAATGATCTATCTGTCAAGACTCCCTCAAAAGGTTTAGACTTGCTAGCATTGCTATATTGCTATTATGTTGATGACAATTAGGTAATTTTTTGCTGCAATATGTATGATGATTTTATGTGTTTTAATAGATTGCTTTATTGAATATATGGAAGAGATATGCAAAAGAAATAACTAAAGAGGTATTGATTATGAGGTTTGGGTGGGCATATTTAATGCCTCAAGCGTCTTCCAGCCATGAAGGAGATTTTAATTGATAACATGTAGGTTATAATATATATGTTAGTGATGGTTTTTTATATGCCCAAAAAGAGGGATTAGATCATCAAATGCTATGAATATGTAGTTCGTTCTAACCTATCTGATTAGCACTCTTTTTGTAATGGATCAAATTGCAGGTTACATTTCTGGAACTTTTTTTGTTTATGCAGGGGACCTCAATTGATGCTAACAAATCTGCTAACTTATTTAACTTTGTTTACTTTGTGTTATTTAACTTGTAGGGTTCCTCAAGCCTGGAGTATGTTATCATGGGTTAACTTAGTATAAAAGGTTAGAAATAAAAAGAAGCATTGAATTCTAATGGATTTGGCTTGTTGTTCATCTAAAAATGAGTTTGAGTATAAAAGGTTGTTCTTTATGTGATGCATGGTTGCTTCTTGGAAGACTAAAGTCGATTGATGATATCAACGAAGGAGATGGTTTGGGTTGTGTTTTAGGTCAAAGAATTGAGCCACTAAGGTAAACATAAGGACTGAGGCAAGTGTTTTGCAAGTACGTGTTTTTATTGTTTTTTGTTCTTAGTTCAGTCATGTGTGATTGCTTGAGTTTTAATAAGAATGTTTACAAGTTGGATAGATTCTATAACACTTAATGATCTTATTGTGATAATTTTGCTTATTTAAACTTTTTTTCAAAAATAGACCGTTTTGACCGGTACTTATTTTTTCCCCATTTGTTTTGACCCGAACCTAATCAAGCTTTTTTTCACAATGTAGCATTTAAAAATTGGTAACCGTAAACTATCATTTGATTTTTTCTTTAAAAGCTAAACTACACATCTTAGAACGTCATACTTCTATAACGTGGATGTGTTTAGTTAATGTTTATCAATTCAATATTTTCATGTTTTTTAATCTAATCCAACATTTGAGTATTTGTTTCTCACTTTAGAAAAAAGTTAATTTTGTTTGAAGACATGAACTTCAAAAGTCAATTATTTTAAAAGTCAAATTGTCATGAACCATTTTGATAGTTGGGTTTGATCTCACCAACTAAAAAACCATTTTATTTAACCAGTTTTACCTCTCAATGTCAACTAAATTTAACCATTCAATTTGAGATGTTGGGTAATACCACCAACTCTAAAAACAAATTGCACTAATTTGACTTTATTTGATAGTTTGTAGGCTTAATTTGAAGTAAAACTTTTCATTTAAAGGCTTAATCCGATTCAAAAACAATTATAGATTGCACGATTAATTTGAGAGTTTGAAAATTTTGACAAATGTATTTAAATTCATATTTGATTGCAGGTTGAATGTGAAAGTTTAGGTTAAAGGCTTCATTTGACACAAACATTTGATGTTCATTATTTACCTTAGTGATATGATTTGATGCGGTTGCGGCTGAAGTATTATTTAACGTATTGATTTGATGTAATTGTATTTATTTCTGATTTGACCCACTATGGCTGCTTATTTGATCCACTGCAATTGCATATTGTTTTGTTTGGTCCATTAAAATCCATAGGCACATCAAGTACAAGAATCGAGCAAAATGTTGTTTCATTTATGCAAAATGTTTGGATCACTACCATTTGACAATTCTTTCATTTTAAGCAAACAAAGTTCCTTAGTAGAATTTTATTGTTACCACAGGAACTAAACATGAAATGTGTATAAGAAAATCAGGAGTAATAAATTTGATCATTGTGGGATTTATTGTTAAATTAATCGTCTATTTAGTGTTTTATGATATTCATTCTGGTTTGAACATTTTAGTTTGGTTTCTTTTAGTTGAATCTTGAAGTATATGATAAAGTGGGTTATCTTTGTTTCAAATCTTGCATCTTTAATATATGTTTTTTTCGGAGCCATTGATTTATGACTACTTTACTTTTCTTCATCAAAGTTAAGAGTATATAGATTACACTGATACTACGAAAAATAAAACTAAGAAAAGTGCTATATAATATGTCACGAGAAGATTGATAAACTAATAGAGACTGAGTACCACGATGTAAATTGTCACTCCCACCGCATCGCGCGGGTTCCTTGCTAGTATTTTATATAAAGATATGAAATAAGAAAACATTTATAATAATTTGTAAGATTTATATGTAAAGTTTAAATAATGTTTTATAACTAAATGAAATGAGCACGATTTAAACAATAATTTAAAAGCAACATTTGAAATAATAATTTTTGTGAATTGAACTATTATTTAAAGTTTAATTTTTATAAATATAGCTAATTATAACATTAACTTTAGAATATTTAATAAAAATATGAAGGTATTTTTAATAAATAAATTACAGAAAAAATAATTAAGTGATTTTAAGATATACAAAGTCTATAAAATGATTTTTTATAATTTTTAGAAATTTTTAAAATTTGATTTGAAGGCCAAAAAGGCCTAAAAAAATACATGAGGTTCCCCGGATTCGAACCGGGGACCTCCTGTTTAGGGGTCATGTGTTTTACCAGTGAACCAAAGGCCTTAGCTGCGTTATAACTTGGATTTTAAATCTTAAAAACAAGACTTCAAGAAATCCCCAATTTCCCAAGAACCCTAGTTTCGATTGATTGCAAATTGAAGTTCAAATCGGTTAGGTAAATGCTTGGAACCATAGGGCTTGATTACCCGATTAAAGTTGGATTGAAGATGAACACCACGAAAAACACGTCACGACAGAAAGAGGTTCGAATGAGGTATAATTGTTGATGATAATCCTATTAACCTTGTGGATAGCTTGAGATGGTGATCTTGATTCAAAACCTATTATCAATTTCAGTTCTTGATGCCCAGATGTTGAAGTTCGAGTATTTGCAGATCCGCGATGAAAATGGTGATCAAATTTGATGTGTGTTTGTTTCAGGTGCAATTGGAATTGATAATAGCTTAAGACTAGTTAAACGTTCGATTATGGGTCATTTAATTTGTTTATTATTAAGCAATTAAAACTAGTTAAATAATAGCTTGATAATAGCTTAAGACTAGTTAAACGGTTATTATTATTATTATTGTTATTATTATTATTATTACTTTAGTTATTATTATTATTATTATTATTATTATTATTATTATTATTATTATTATTCTTATTCTTATTCTTATTCTTATTCTTATTATTATTATTATTATTATTATTATTATTATTATTATTATTATTATTATTATTATTATTATTATTATTTATTATTATTATTTTTAATGACATTATTGTTAGAGTTTTTATTATTATAACCATTATATATTTTTTAAATTTAATAGTTGTATTATTAAGTTTTATATTAAAAATTAAAGACAAACTAACATATCCGCATAAGTAACCCACAAGTTTCATAAAAGGCATAAATAGTCCTTACAAGAACTTAACAAAGTTAAATTTTAGTTAACAAAAATACAAGATGTTACATCTAACTCGAAGGATTACAAGAGGTGAGTCTAGATCCCCGGTTTTAAATGTTTTAGCTTGTTTTGAGGCTGGAAATGTATGTTATAACGTTTTTATTTAAGTTGGGTGTGTACCCGTACGTATTTGTGTGTGCTCGGTTGGGTGGGTGTATGCTCGGGAAGGATTTTGGCTATGTTCTTGTTCATTGCATGTTTATGATGCTTAGTATGTTAGAACTAGGCTTGTGTAAGGATCGTCACAATAATCAAATCGATCTCGTAATTGTGAATGCGGAATATAAACAATTACTGATTGTGAAGTAGAAGAAGAGAATTGAAGATCACAATGTAAATAATTTCTTTTTGATTGCTCTCTGAATTCTAATATTACACAAGTGTTTCAAATTCATGAAATTGACAAAAGCTTACTAAATACAAGGCAAACTAAGTATTTATACTAACTAGAATGTTCTCGCGCGAGATCAACTTCTCACCCGAGAAACTAGTTCTCACGCGACAAGTAAGTTGTCACGCAGCTTCTTTCACTTTCGCTTGTTCTGAACTTGTTCTTCACTTTGATTAAACCTCTAGGTTCAACCCCTACAGCTTGGAACAGGTTAGAATGATGATCTTGAGTCTGAAAATGATGTTAGTTAGAAAGCACTTACCCATGCGCCTAAGTGCTCAAGCGCCGAAAGTTCATGCGCCCCAATAGTGCCCATGCGCCTAGAATTTTGCCTATCGCCTAAGTGTTCCCATGTGCCTAAGTCTACCCAAACGCCCAAGTGCCCATATGCCCCTAGAAAGTTTCCAATACGCCTAAGTGTTGGCCATGTGCTCGTATAACGCCCATGAGCCCAAAACCTGCCCATGCGCTCACGTTTTCCTCATGCGCCTAAGTGTTCCCATGCGCCTAAGAAGTCATGTGCCCACATAGTGGCCATGCGCCTGCATAGTTTCTATGCGCCTAAAGACTTGGAAAATATTTTGAAATTTTTGGGAAAAAGGATTTTTAGGCTACGACTTGGAATGTGTCTGGTATAATGTATGTTAATGTATGTTAATGATGTGGTGTATGTTTATACCCTGTTTTCTTTATTTTCCTTATTACGTATTATTCCGTGGCTTTACGTGGTGTGATTATGCTAATGAATGTAAAGTACTATGTATTGAAAGCGTAACTTAATGATAATGAAAAATGGCATGTAAAGAAGTAATGAATGAATAAAGGAAAGAATGAAAGAATGAATGAATGAGTGAATGAATGAAAAGTCTTGCAAGCAAAACCTAAGGAGGTTCACACCCAATGAAGGGTTGTTAGCTCAACTGCGTGCGATTTAGCTAACCCATGAGGATGCAGACATGGGTATAGCACATGGCATTGGTACAGAATGAAAGTAAAGGTTAATGATGAATGCATGAAACGTATGATATGAATAATAATGAATGATAATGAATGATGTATGATGATGAACGATGATGGAAGATAATAATAAATATTATCTAAGTGTACGTATGATGTATGATCACGAATGGAAGTAAAGGATGGTTTTAAATGAAAGTAAAGTATTTTATTATTATTAAACTAGAACTCACTCAACAACGCTAACTCTTATGCATTTTAAGTTGGCAGGTAATTGTTGTTGAGGATGGCATGAGGTGAAGCTACTGGGCAATGAAGGAATTGCATCCATTTTATGTAGTAATGATGTTTTTGCGTTGTAATGCAACCAAATGATGTTTTATAATGTTAACAACCATGTATTATTTGCTAAAAACAATTATTAATATATGAAATGGTTTTTGTTAGAGTATTCCGCTGCATTATTTTAGTAAATGATTATGAGTTTTTAAATATCATGTGTGATGAATGTCCAACTATGAGTGTTCCGGGAACGAGGCCTTACATCAAGTTTTGAAGCATACCTGGGAGGAAGACTCACTTTAGCCCATATGATTCAAGAGGACTTAGAAAAAATGGATCCTAATGATGTGACAGAAATAGATCTGTAGTGGCGAATGGCCATTATAGCTATGAGGGCTCAAACGTTTTTCAGGAAGGGAAAGAAGCGGAGTCTGAATGAAAATACTAAACTTGGATATGACAAATCGAAAGTTAAGTGCTTAAACTATGGTATGACTCACCATTTTTTAAGAAAAAGCAATGCACCAAGAAGAAACTATAAGGATTCCTATAAGTCTGATGCAACCAAAACATCCAAAGTCTCTCTGCATGCATGCACTGAAGAACATAAGTAGAAATGCTTCGGAAGTTTTACAACTTGCACTAGAAATACTCTAAGTCTAAAATCTTCCTAAGCCAAGACCAACATCTTCCGAAGCCAAAAGTGAAGTCTTCCGAAGCTTCAAAGACAAAGTCTTCCGAAGCCAAAGAGTGAAGACAGATTTCTTCCGAAGACTTTTAGAAACATGCTTTTATCTGATGTACTTTACCACAAAGCTGGACCACCACTCCGCTGCAACTCTGTAAAGGTCACCATCTTACATGAGTTGGTGAAAAGGTCCATGCTTTTGGCAACTGTACATTGAGGTCTTGAGTCTGTGTTTTCTACTTTATGTACTTTTATCCATTTTGTAATATATTAGGATGTGAGCTATGGCATGTCATAGTCACTAGTCAAAAGGCAATATGCTTTTTGACTCTAAATTTGATTTTGTGTGTTGTCTAGTCTTATGTATCCAGCTGGCCTTCAAAGTATGGCCAACTTTAGGATGTAGTATAAAGTATCTCAAATACTTGTAACTTTAAAAGTATGCTTTGTAACATTTGTAATAGAACTTGAGAAGCAATATACAGCATTCTTGAAAACCAATTACTTCTGTTGTTTTGCCATCTTGTTTTGTCTCATTCTTACTTGTGTTCTTAGCATCTTTCACTAAAGTTAACCAGTTCCCTATTTGATCTGTTAAGTGTTCTAAGTAACTCTCCTCATTGTGTTGTTGTGTTGTAAGTGCATACCCTTTAACGGTCCTGCATTTGGTATCAGAGCATTTTAGGCTCTTGATATAATATCTCACCATCTTAAGATCCCTCACACACACAAAATACTTAACAACTCAAATGGCAGCTATTACCAAAGCTGATATGGAAACTGGAACTATGACAAAGTGTCCACTGATCACTCCTGAAGACTTTGATACTTGGTGTCAGAGAATGGAAGGCTTCATCAAGTCTCAAGACTCCAGGATGTGGGACTCTGTTGTTGAAGGACCTTACATACCAAGCACCACTTCTGCTAGTGGTGGTGGTATGATTCCTAAGGCTGTGGCCGATTACTCTGAAGAAGACAGGAAGAGAAACTGCTCTTCCAAACTCCATCTACAGAGGCTTGAAGAAGTGCAAAATTGCCAAACAACTATGGGAAGCACTGAAGCTGATGTATGAGGGGTCTAGTGATACAAAGGAGAACAAGAAGGATCTTCTAAAGTATCAGTTTGAAACTTCACCTTCAAGGTAGGTGAAACCATAAATTAGCAATACTTCAAGTATGTTGAGATTGTGGATACTCTAATGGATGTTGGAGTAACTCTTGAGAACAGGGACATTGTAAGGAAGTTTATGTCCTCACTTCCTAGACAATGGACACATTACTGTGTTGTCATCAATAGGACTGAACCTTAAGACTCTTACTCTTACAGAGTTCTATGGTATTCTAAGTGGCTACCAGATGGAGATGAACATGCAAAACTCATCTAGTAACTCTAGCAATCAACTGAGTTCAGCCCTCCATGTGGTTGAAAGGGAAAGCATTGAACTACAACATCATCTTATATGCTACCATGACAACTCTTAAAAGGGCCCTTTCATCACCTTCCCAGAGACTCCAAGGGAAAGCTATATTCAAGAAGTCTTTTTCAAGAGACAAGTTCTTCTCATGCTTTTGTCTCTGCTGATGAAACCACAGACAACTTTTTCTTCACCCTTGAAGACCTGGACTGTATCCATCTAGATGATGTGTAGTACATGGAGATAGTCTAGCAGATGGCTCTTCTCACTCATAGAGCCGAGAAGTTCTACAAGAAGACAGGGAGAGTGTTTCCAAGCAATGCAGCCAATGGAAAGTTTAGGCTGGTTAAAAGCAAAGTAAAGTGTTATAACTGTAACTAGATGGGACACTTTGCAAGAGAGTGTAAGGCACCAAGGACAAATGGTGGCCAAGCATAAACCAGACCAAACTACACTGAAAAAGCCCCCAGAATGAGAAGCCAAAGCAGCAAGCTGCAGTTGCTGTTGAACAAGGAGGCTTTGACTAGAGCTTTCAGGTAGAAGATACATCTCCAAACCATGCACTCATAGATACAAGTCCTATAACTTAGAAATGAGATCTGATCTTGAGTCCTTAAATATCTTAAAAGCTGATTTTAAAAGAGCTGAAAATGATTATAAACTAAAGATAGAGCACTTAAGGAAAGCTATTTCAACTCTTAAACATGAGCATACAAACTACAGAACTCAGATCAAAGACCTCATTACTAAGTTAACTGAATGCCAGGCTGAGCTTGTGATCAGCAAAGCCAAGGCAGAAAAATGTGTTCTTGAAGAAGAGACTTTCAAGAACATAATATCCTCATCTTTGTATGCAAAAGTTTGTTATCAAAATAAGCAGGGACTGGGATCTTGTGAGATAGCTCCTCCACACACAATCTTGTCTGTAAGATCTCCTAGGTATGGAACTTGTGAAGATGAGCTTCCTCTCATAGACCCTGTGACTAAAGAGGATGAAGAGGAGATGGTGGAAAATGGCTCAGAGAAGAGTGAAGAAGAGCATTTTAAGAAGGGTCACCATCCCTCTGAGGATAGCAAAGCTGTTGGGATGACCAAGTCAAGGATAAAGAACTTGATCAGGAAGGCCAAAAGAAAGTCCAGAAAGGCTCAAGAGATCAAGGCCATCTTCAATTCTGCATAGAAACAAGTCTTTATCTCTGTAGGATTTGAAGTGGTGAAGGCTAAAGACACCAAGTTGAACTCCATCAACAAGAGTTCTGGTTCATATCCAAATCATCCCATCATCAAGAAGAAGGCTGATCAGTTGTGTAGCACTGCTGTACAACTTAAACCATCCAACTCCAAATGTAGTTCTATCCCACAAGAATTGCCACAACATCTGCAAAGATGAAGATGGAGAAGGAAAGTGATCAAGTTCAGCCTTGTTCACAAAGGAAAACTCGTAAAAAAAGAAAATAGACTGTGTTATGTGTGGGAGTACTTCTCATCTTGCTAAGGATTGTGTTTACAATCCAAAGAGTACTCTCCACATGACCAAGAAAGAAACTTCTAAAAGGGTGGAGAAAAAGAAGCAAGCTTCGGAAGGAAAATCTTTTTCCTTCGGAAGCTCCAAAATGAAGAAGAAGACAAGTGGAAACTTGCCTTCGGAAGAAAGAAATACTTCTGAAGCACTGAAGCTTGCTGCAGTGAAAGCAACATCCTCCGAAGGTCCAGTCATCAAGACTTCCGAAGTCATCAAAACTTCTGAAGTATTGAAGGTCAAGTCTAAGCTTCCAAAGGTGGTGTGGAGGTCAAAGAATGACCAAGTGGCTGAAAGTTCTTCATCAACATCAGCAAATGATCCTTCTAGCATGACTATATGATCAATTACTGTTGCATTGTCTTTACCTTCTTTTGATGAGCCCAAGACCAATGAGGCTTGGGTTTCCAAATGTAACTAACCATCTCTTTTGTGCAGAAACAGCTCAAGACAAGGAGAAATGTATGGATCATTGACAGTGGATGTTCCAGGCACATGACAGGCAATAGGTCACTACTCCAATAGTTTGAAAGAATTGATGGAGGACTAGTTGCTTTTGGAGGAGATGTAGGAGGTTACATTACAGGAAGGGGCAAGGTCACAAATGGTAAGCTCAGCATTGAGAAGGTAAACTTTGTCAAGGTGCTTGGGTACAATCTTCCGAGTGTATCCCAATTTTGTGATCAGAGTCATAACATGCTCTTCACTAAGCATGAATGCATTTTTCTCAGGCTTGGGTTGGTCATTCCTAATTAACAGATCCTGCTTAGAGCCCCCGGAAAAAGGAACATGTACAAGATGGATTTGCAAGAAACAACTCCCTCAGGAGAATTTTCATGCTTTCTATCTAAAGCAAATAATGATGAGTCTTTCCTATGACATAAAAGAATGTGCCATGTAAACTTTAAAAACATGAATAAATTAATTAAGAATGATTTGGTAATTGGAATACCAAAGAAAGAGTTTACAAGTGATGACCACTGTGTTGCATGCCTAAAGGGGAAGCAACACAAGGTATCTCACAAGCTAAAGGAAAGAAATTGTTAGGACCTGGTATTTGAATGAAATACCTAGTGATTAGCGTGTTAAACCAACTCAAATAGTGCGGAATCCTATTTGATTGGCGATCCAATCAGTGAGAACACACGAAGAATCAATCAAGAATTGAATCCAATGTCAGAAATCGATTAGGAATCGATCTGAAGTGTTCTGTGAACTTGGAGAACGATTTGGGAGGCTTCTGGACGGCTAGGGTACGTCTGGAATCGTAATGGGATGAATGCTTACGTTTTTCCACGAATTGGGTCTATTTATAGGTTAGTATTATTCAATCGTCCGATTGGGCCATAAGTATGGTTCAGTCGTGCGATTGAACCATGCGGTTGATCCATCCGCACGACTGAGTGTTCAGTCGTGCGACTGAGTCAATCTTTTGTGTCAATCATACGACTGATCCAGTCTCCTGGTTCATTCGTGCGATTGAGTCAATCGTATGAAGTTATTCATGCGTGTGGTCCATTCGCATGGGCCATTCGCATGAGAACTTCATTAAGTTATGTTTGAATGTTTTAATTAATATAACATAATGTGCAACCATTCAAACAATCATAAACCCAATCAATTCAATCACGACTCATTAATGAAATATTAAACATTACAAGTAACAAACAATTCATATCATTTCATTAATCGATACTATTACATCATAATCAGACAGACAAGATTTATTACATTACAACTCATGATCTAGGGACATACATGCATCAACAAACTCCCCCTTGGACCAAGATCTATCTAATCTCTTGTCTTCTGCATCACCTCCTTATACTTCTTGTACTTCTCCTCTTTAGTGACTCCTGCGTGAATCTCAAACGCAAAGCAAAGTCGTATAACGTTTTGGAACTGGAGGGCTTGTACAATGTCTTGTGTGTCATAGAACAGTGGCCACTTGTATAATGTATAGACATCATTAGCAGACAAGTTGGTTAGCCACATCGGGTCGAATACCCTGATAGTATCCATTTGGCCCTCTTTATTCAAAACTATGACAGCTTCAGCAGTTCTCCAATCATAGTACCACCATTTGAAGTGTGGAGTGAAGTCCTGTGGCATTTCCCTGAGAGGGATTCTCGACATAGTGCGCGGAGGACTCCACTTAAGCACAATCTTGGGCTTGCCAGTAATGGCATCAACCTCAGACCTTCTTATATACCGCGTAGGCTGTTGTGGTCTGAAGTTAACCCATCTGGTGTGGTACTCCTTCTTCAGGGCAGCCTCGAACCAGCCTGACATCTTTCTTGGGTCAGTATACAGCAGCTTTAGCTTAGCCAGCTGGTTGAGCTCAAAACCAGGTAGAGTCTTCAGATCATGTGGGAACCTGAAGTACTCTATGCCCTGCTCCCTCTTAACTGCATACACGTTAAGGTCATCAAAATAAGCCCATGCAATAATCCTGCCTGACACCATATGGTGTTTCTTGACTCTGTAGAGCTTGGTGTAGGCATCTTTCTTTGGTGCAGCACGCTGGGCTCTTACTTCTTCAAAACAGGCGGCCCACTCAGCCTTGCGAATATCTACGTCATCATTGGAGGCTTGGGCTGTTCCTTCAGTCTTTTCGGTTTCCTGCTCCATCTTGTCTAGTACCTCAAACGTATCACTAACTAGGGACTCACCCAGATTGGGGACCACATTACCCTCGGTGTCAGCATACTGAGGGTATTCTTCTGCAGTAATATCTTCAACCTCAACTTCATCAACGTCATTTAGTTCTTCATCACTGGTTGAATCAACTGTTGGAGCATCCTTGACTATTTCATCAGGATTGAGTCTGAATATCTCTGCCAGTTCTCATCAGATAGGTCATGAATTATTTCCCCTTCTTCAAGGGTATAACTCACAGACCTTCTCACAATCCCTTGCAGATCAAGAATCATGGTTAATTGAGTCTTGACCTGTTGAAGGGTAGCAAAGTCAAACTCATCCCTTTGAAAGTTTGGATCTGTTTGATTTAAACATTCAACACATAAACCATTAGTAAGTAATCAAACGGAATTATATCAACTTAATATATAAACATTCAACACACTTTTTTTCATTACATGATTCAAATACAAAATAAATAAATACATAAGACATCTAATCTGTACTTTTGTCTTGAATCATGGGCGTGTCGCTCGGAGGAGCAGAAGTGGTGGATGACTGGTCCTGTGATGCTTAGATCTTTGTTCTTGACCAGAAGCAGAGGCCGATGCAGCCGCATCCCCTCCTTCTGCTTCGTCATCATCATCTCTACCTTCTGTCCTGTCTTCCTCAGTCTCTTCCTCATCATCATATCTTCCTCATCATCATCATCATCTTCATCATCACCATCTCCATCATCCCCGTCACCCTCCTTTAGCTTCAAGGGCTCATCCTTCGACCCCTTTAACCTCAGCATAATCGTCTTGTTGGTCGTCTCCAACTCCTCTATACGTTTGACGAACTTGGCCTGCTGGTCCTGGAGTTGGGACACCTCGACTCTCTGAGCATCGATTAGCTGGTTCTGCTGGTCTATCACCCGAGCCTGCTCTGCCATCTGCTGAGACTGGGCAGCAGTCAGGTCGGTCAGCTGGCGGATCTGCGCCGCCTTCTCCTCATCTGCAGCGAGCAGGCGCATCACCATACGGTTAAGCGCTGAGAGCTGCTCCTCTACCCCGATGTGAGGTAGAGTAGATCCATAAACATGTGGTGGTTGGGCTGAGGGTCCAGCATGATGTGAGGTGGTGGTGGCAGTGGCAGTGGTGAATATGGGTCGGTAGGCTGGTGCTGGTGATGTAGGTGTGAATGGTCTGGTGGTGGATGGGAAGGATACAGTGGTGGTAGGTAAGGTGGTGGCTGTGGTAGTGGGAGTAGTGGATGTGGTGGCTGTGGTGATGGGTGGTATGTCAGTGGTGGTGGTAGTGGTGGCTGTGGTGGTGGAAGTAGTGGCAGCAGTGGTAACGAAGGTCAGGCGACGCTTCTTCTTCTTCAATCCATGGGGTTGAGCCATCCGCTTCCTCCTAGTCCCGGTGGAAGTGGATGCTCCCCCTGCAGCTCTGCCCACTGAACCCGGAACATAGTTCGGGTCAGTCTCTCTCTCTGAGGAGTCCCGAGGGTGTTCACCAACCACCCTAAGCCCGTGGTCTGTGGGAACAACTTTGCTTCCCACAGTCCTAGTGAGGGGCTCCTCATCTGACTCCTCCTCCTCTTGATCACCAGCTACAAACTCCTGAGCCATCTCAGCAACCTCTCCGGCAGTGGCAGACCCCGGGGGAATAACGTCTGAATCAGTGCCTCTAGGTGGAGCAGGCATATCATCCCCGGCGTTGCCGCTATCATCAGTCTCTGGTATAGCAATATGCTCGACATCTGAATCACTGTCATCGTGGCGCCACTTTCTCTTGGCTGGCGCCACATAGTCAGCACGGGCCAGATGCCCAAACAACCTCCTGACAGGGGGTTTCACCTGCTTCCCCCTGTATACCTTCATCCGGCCTAGCGTAGTGTCATCCATGACCTCTAGCACTACAGCATCCTCCTTCTCCTTTGGCAGGGAGGGAAGCTTCTGATCAATAATCATCTGTATAAACCTCGGATACATACAGAAGCCTTCCTTCCCTTTCCCCTCAATGTTCTCCACCAGGTAGGTGAAGATCATTTTGGAGAAGCTGAACGGGTGGTTCAGCACCAGTGCTGCATAAGCGTTCTGGATCTGATCCGACAGCTCATCAAATCCTCCCTTCCTTGACGCTATGCACTTCAGCAGAACATGCGCAAGATACTTGAACTGGGGACAGAGGTTACTCTTGTTGAGTACCCCAGCATTGATGTCCCCAGAGTACTTGGCTCTCATAAAACATCCTCTGACAGTGAGGGGGTGTAGACGAGTAGGACAATCAGCATCATCCCCTAACTGTAGAACAATCCTCAAATCCTCCTCTGATACGGTGATAGCCTCACCAAAGATCGTACTCCTGATGCAATGAGGCTCAGAGGATCTATCAAAGTCGCGCCTTCCCAGAAGGCCTGCTGCACTGATCTATACGGCGTGCATGGTGTAGAGATAGCATGAGCGATCCTGGATCTCAACAGAAACGTAATGATGCCTGAGAAGTCAGCTGCGTTCCTGGATGTCAAATCCAGATGAGCACATATGTTATGCTTGGTGCTCATGTTCCATCGACTCGCCATCTGTAACACATAACAATATAAACATTAGTTCCACTGGCTACAAGTATAATGAAACACTTAAACTTTGAGTAGAATGTCTTTGTCATACGATTGAGGTTGTGCGACTGAAGACAGTCGTGCGACTGAACAGTGCGATTGAGGTTCAGACGTGCGAATGACCTCATGCGTACGACTGAGTGTGCGACTGGACTCATGCGCATGTACTCTTATGCGGTTACACCATCGTGCGACTGAGTCTCATTCGCATGGTTCAGTCGTGCGGTTAGGTGAATCGCCCCCTTCAGTCGTGCGACTGAAGTTCATCCGCTTGTCCAATCGTATGACATCCTGTCCGTTCAATTCAAATTAACTTTTTCATCAATTTTGAGTTTTAGACTTCGTGTTCTGGTTCATTAGACTCGCAATATGTTCTTATAACTTATAACACTCTTAATTTCATCCATTTGAGTAGTTAGGTTAGGTTATTTGTCCCACATGTCACAGTTTACCAAACGGGTCCGATTATCCAGATTAAAAGTCAAATTGAACGAATTGGTGATGTTTCTTTGTCGCAAATTACCTGTAGAATCGAAGTAAATGGTCAGTATGCAAGAAACGAAGGTTTTAAGGAGATCAAACGAAATTTTGGCAGCGTAACGGTAGGGAGTGCGATTAGGGGCGATTGAGGGTGATGAGTCTCTGCGACCGACTCTCTCTATTATACCAACCCTAGATCCAATCGTGCGACTGAGTTCATACGCACCTTTCAGTCGTGCGAGTGGGACTCAGTCGTGCGATTGGGTCAGTCGCCCTTCTCCAGTCGTCCGACTGGATTTCAGTCGTGCGACTGACTCACTCGTTCGCACTGGACTATCGTATGGGCCATCTGTTTGATTGTCCATAACTCTAGTTCTTCGTGCGAATGGATTCCATTCGTATGGTTAGTCCATACGTATGGTCCATTCGTGCGAATGGGTCATACTTAGTTAATTTTCTTCCATTTTGACCATTTACCTTTAAAACCCGTTTAACTTATGAAATTAACATTATGAACCTTTGATCATCTTACATGATCATCTTATCTGGAAAACTTTGATCACCTCAGACGTGACCATTTTTTATCTTGAAAACATGTTGATCACCTCAGACTGATCCTTTAAAAACACTTGTCACCTCGACGTGACTATTTTAACCTTTCAAAGCACATATGGTCATCTCAGACATGACCCTTTTAGTGATTGATTCCTTCTGATTTTCCTGATGTAGCCCGACACACTACTAAAATTAAATTAAAACAACTAACTAATTTAAGAACTTAAACAATTACAAACAGACATATTTTGGCTTTTTGTGAGAGATAAATCCAGAGATTGATATCTACGGATTTGGTTCGGGAGTAGAATAGCTTCAACTTAGATTGATCATATCTGGACCAATTCAATTTTGGAATCATACAGCAAGTCAAATCATTTGGGACTAGTTATTAAAACCTTTGATGCTCAGATTCTCGGTGTTTCATCCAGAGTCGTTAGCAACTTAAGGAAATCATACTGAAACTCTTAGATTTTCACATTGATTTTAACCTTTGAGAATGTAGCCACAATGATTGTCAGTATTGTTTCCACTTAAATCCATACACAACTTTTGACCCAGACTGGTGACTTATTTAGGTTTAATTATTTCAACTAACATTTGTGGATCCCACACTTATATGGTAATCAACATTCCTCAGGAGCTTTTGAGCGGTCTACGGGTATTATTACAAAGAGACTATTCTTAGAGCTTTCAAAGAGAAGCCTGTTCCTCAGGTCATGCCATCGCACACAGAGAGGCGGCAAACAACAATGAATTCTAGATATCTAGGTTATGCTTATCCTCAGGTCAGTGCCCATCGCACAGCAGAGAGGCACACAACCTATCTCCTTGTTAGAGCAGCTTATTTTATTTTGCACAAATGCACAACCACATAAGTCATTAGCTTTATTGCATTTGTCTTTCATTTTTTTCTTGTGCTTTGCTCTAATTATATGGTCATCCGCACACATTTGTGGCGTTTATTGCTCATTACCACCTTATTGGAATATTTTGATTGTGTTAACCAGTGATAAGATGGAAGCCCACAGTCAGTTGAACAACTTAGTTTGATCTGAGATCACCAATCAGGTCTAATTGTCTATTGTGTTGAATCTACCAACATATCATTTTGGTCTAGCAGCCTCTAAGTCTACTTTCTTTGTGTCACCTTAGGAGTTGCCAGTTTTCTATCATCTTTCCTTTTTATATTGCTTAGACTACACAGACTTATACTTTGAACTTTTGCATCTTTTCAAAACTTAAATTTTAAAGTCCCTCTTGATATGTTCCTGTGTACTATCATTTTCCAAAGGTATTGAATCGGTATCACAACACAATCTACCTTATTTCAGCTAGTTACTCCTTCTCCCTCATTTTTTTTTTTTTAATGTTAACTTTGCTACATATTCTCCCCCTAAAATACTAAAATCATTTCTGGTTTAATTATTTTAAGATTTTAATAACAGCAAAATAACATGAGTTTAAATAAAATAGACGAGAATAAACAAATAAAATAAAATAAAATAAACTTTAACTAAACTACATCGGACTACACATTATCATCATCAGGAATTACCTCACTTTTCTTTTAAAACGCCGTTGACCTCTACAAGTATTGAAAACGTGGTTTATCAAAGGCTTTAGTATAGAGGTCAGCGCGTTGAAAATCAGTATTATTTTTAACCACATCAATTAAGTTCTTTTCAAAGCAATCTCTTATGAAATGGTATTTAATACCGATGTGTTTGGTCTTAGGATGTTGAACCGGATTTTTAGTTACTGCAATTGCAGCAGAGTTATCAACAAAAATAGGAGTAGATGAGAATTTTAAACCGTAATCCCGCATTTGCTGTTGAATCCAGATGATTTGTGAACAGCAACTTGCAGCAGCAACATATTCGGCTTCACAGGTTGACAATGCAACCGATGTCTGCTTCTTACACTGCCAGGTAACTAATCTTCTCCCAAAGAATTGACACCCTGCTGATGTAGACTTGTAGTTCATCTTGCAGCCCCCGTAATCCGAGTCACTATACGCGGTAAGCTCAAAGTCATCATCATGAGGATACCACAATCCAAGTGTGGGTGTACCCTTCAGATAACGAAAAATCCTCTTGACCCCGATCAGATGGTTGACCTTTGGTTTAGCCTGATATCTAGAACATAGACATGTAGCATACATAATATCAGGTCTTGAGGCAGTGAGATACATGAGGGATCCAATCATTCCTCGGTACATAGTGGCATCTACTAGATCTCCATTCTCATCAGGTGCTATATCATGATTCGTAGCAAGTGGAGTCCCAGCAGCAGAAGCATTCTCCATGTCAAAGCGACTGAGAATGTCTCCTACATACTTGGTCTGATGTAGAAAGATTCCATTAGGTGTTTGATCCACCTGTAACCCGAGAAAGAACTTCATCTCCCCCATAGCACTCATCTCAAACTCTTTCTTCATCACTGCTTCAAACTCTTACATAACTCTTCGTTCTTTGACCCGAAGATTATGTCATCAACATATATCTGTACAAGCAGTAGGTCGCCATCCTTTTCTTTAATAAACAGTGTACAGTCAATGACTCCCCTGCGAAAGCCGTGTTTCACAAGATGAGTCGAGAGTTTCTCATACCAAGCTCGAGGAGCTTGATGAAGCCCATATAAAGCTTTGTCGAGCTTGTAAACTCTATCCCGATGATAAGGATCTTCAAATCCCTCGGGTTGACTTACATAGACTGTTTCCCTGATTTCTCCATGAAGGAATGCACTCTTCACATCTAATTGGTAGACTTTAATCTTCATGTACGATGCATAGGCAAGGAAGATACGAATAGCTTCCATCCTTGCCACGGGTGCAAACACCTCATTATAGTCAATCCCCTCGACTTGGCGAAAACCTTGAACCACCAGTCGAGCTTTGTTCCTGATAATGACTCCTTGGTCATCCTTCTTGCATTTTAGTACCCATTTGGTGCCAATGACTTTAGCACCTTTAGGTCTATCAACCAGAGTCCATACACCTAACTTCTTAAACTGCAGAAGTTCTTCTTGCATGGCACTCACCCACGCCTCATCATTTAGTGCCTCACTGACATATTTTGGCTCAACCTGCGAGACAAAACATCGATAAGCACCATCATGAATGTAACCTTTCTCCATAACCGAGGCGTAATCAGCTGAGTATAGCTGATTTCGGGTTTGTACTCCTGATCTGACATCCCCAATAACATTGTCAAGGGGATGATAGACGTTTAGTCGTGATCCTGGAGTAGTAGGAACAGCCACCTCAGAACCGAGATTATGAACATTTTGTTCTGCATCTGAGGTAGTTGGAGTTTGAGGTTCCGAAGTCGAAGGAGCATCACTCGTAGATGCTTGTGGACTTTCAGGAACTGGAACCTGTTCCTCCTGACTGTTCTGGTCATCTGCTTCAGTTTCATCTTCAGAGGAGGAGTCACTGTCATCGACTACTCCCCCTGACTGAGTAGATGATTCTCCCTGTGTGCTAGATGGTGTATTCAGAATATCATACATCATCCTAGTAGCTCTCATCCGAGGGGAGAGAGGAATGTTGAAGGACTTGAAGAATCCTCATAATCGAGAAGTATGCAGGTCCTTCCTTGTTAGGTGGTGTGGTTATATCTCTGAACGTCGACATTACACCACACTTCACAAGACCCGTTGAGTTATTGTAACTCGCTTGTTCGGTATGTTGTATCCTAGAAAATTCCTTCATCTGCCTTCTCGCTGAATTTTCCTTCTTGTTGTCTTCTTCAAGTGTACACGACGCGCCAAAAGGTTCAGATACTCCAAATTTGGTTTGCGTCTTTGTAGTAGCTCATAACATCTTTCCGTGGCGCTTGACTATTATGACTCGATTCGTGTATAACATGCATTTGCAACTGCCTCATTCCAGAATTGGATGGGCATTTTCGAGTCAGCCAGCATAGTCCTGCAGTCTCTATCAAGCTTCTGTTCTTTCTTCAGCAACACCATTCATCTGAGGCGTGTAGGCAGAAGTGAATTTGATGAACAATTCCCTTTTCTTGCAGTATGCCTCCATCCATTGATTCTTATGAATTCTGTCCCGTTGTCTGAGCGTAGTTGGTCTAACTTTTTAGCTTGTAAGAGATATTTCCAGTGGTTGGTTACTTTTAATTCCTTGAATGACTCAAATGTTTCTGATTTGGATTTCAGAAACATTACCCAAGTGAACCTTGAGTAGTCATCAGTGACCACAAAACAGTACAAATCGCCTGCAATGCTCCTTGTACTGACTGGACCAAACAATCCATGTGAAGAAGTTCAAGAGGAAGTTCTATTGAATGAACTTTCTTTTCCTTATGAGACTTCTTTGTCTGTTTGCCTTTCTTGCAAGCTACACAAAAGTCAGGAAGTTGGAAGTTCTTGACATTTACTCCTCTCACTAAATCCTTCTGAATCAAATGATTCATCTTCCTTTGACTAATGTGTCCCATTCTCCTATGCCAGGAGATTGAGTCCTTCTAAGTAGCTTTAGATAGAAAGCACTGAACCTCATGATCCGTTGTAGCAGCTGTTGACAGATCCAAGACATAA
Source organism: Flaveria ramosissima (assembly GCA_025215565.1). NCBI lineage: Eukaryota > Viridiplantae > Streptophyta > Magnoliopsida > Asterales > Asteraceae > Flaveria > Flaveria ramosissima. Next base: position 48,426,802 of record CM046040.1, read on the forward strand.
AGGTCTTTATATCTTGAAGCAGTCATCAGAACTTGGTCCTCTGGGATCATGTAGTCTTTCTTCAGCACGTAACACTTCTTGTTGTCGAAGATGACTTTAAATCCTTTTATCGCAGATTTGGGAAACAGAAAGTAAGTTATTCTGAAGTTGTTGAACGTAGTTCACCTTATCAAACTTAACTTTCTGATTTCCCACTTCTCCCTGAGCTGTGATGTAGCCTCCCTTGTTTCCTGCAAAGGAAACATGCCCTCCTTTTATTTGTTTGACGTTTGATAAAAGGGCTCTATTTCCTGTCATGTGCCTGGATGCTCCGCTGTCTATAATCCACGTGTTAGTCTCAGCGCTATATCGAACACCCTGCACATACAAAGTAAATGTATTAGTTTAGGTTAGGAACCCAAGCCTTTACTGTCTTGGGTTTCCCAGAGGCATCACACATCATAAACTCTACCCATTGACCCTTAGAGGGTGAGGGTAGCTCAGGTTCCTTCTTGTCATCAGTAGCAGACACGCAGGATGACTTCTCTTTCCATAAGCCAGATTTGTGCAATGCCTGTTTATGATAAACAGTCGTCTGGCTTACAGATTGGACTTTAGGTTCACTAGATCTTCTAGGTGGAGTCAGAGAACTCCTCTTAGAAGACCTAGGTCTAGAGTCCTGAAGATCAATCTTCTTCCTAGGTGTCTGATAGAAAGGACAATAGGAAGCAATGTGTCCACATTCTCCACAGTTGTAGCATGACTTGCTATCAACTTTATACGTAGACTTTCTTTGTGGAGAAGTGCGTGACACTCTAGTAACATCAATCACTTTAGGTTTTGACTCTTGTATGTTTGATGTTTTCTCTGGTTTAACAAAATTAACTGTTTTACCTGTTTAACATGTTCCACTTTTTGGTTAACTGGTTTTTGACTTGAAGCATGTGAAAAATTAACGTTTGAAGTCCTTTTAGGTTCTGATTTGACTCTGTTTGACCCTGACTTTAAGTTAACTTTTTTCAAATTCATTTTCCAGATTAACACAAGGCAATTTACCCTTTGCCTTTGAAGTGGCTCCTTTTGTTTCTGTCCAGATTCAGTAGATGAACATGATGTGTCTGGATCAGTAACAAGAGGAGTAGTCACCACATGATCCTTGATGGGGTTGTTGTTTACTGGTCTAGACTTGTGTTCATCAAGGTCTCAGGTGGAGTGTGGAACCACTTTGTAGCCTAATCCCTCCCGTTATTCCTTTCTCTCACTAAGTGTTGAACTATGTGTGAAGAACTAGTCCAACTGTGCAGTTTCTGTTTTAATGAATTAACTTCTACTTCTAGAACTGCCTTTTGCTTCTTAGTGTCCTCTAGGGAGTTTAGATAGTACCTAATGTCATTAGCTTGGTTAAAGGCAACTACTTCGGTTTCCCTAAGCTGTTTAGTCAATAGGTCTATCTTTTCTTTATAACTATGCTCATTTTGTTTTAGAACTCTATTAGCCTCAGTGCACAGTTGTAAATCTTTTACTAAGTTATCATTGTGATCTAATAACCTAGCAATTTTTCATCAATGCTATTCCTAAACATATCACAATCAGAACAAGCATGATTATCAAACATTTGGTCAGTTGTACTTACCTGTGTTGGTTCAGAAGAGTTAGCCATCAACGCAGCATCAGACGTCTCTGGTTCTGGTGATTCTGACTTTTCTGTCTCTGACGTGGAAGTCTCCTCCTTGGCTTGTAACTGACCTCAGCTGCAGTTGTTTCTTCACTATGTGACATTGCTATCTCAACTGCTAGATCACCTTCACTCGCAGAATCATCATCAATATCCTCAACACTTGCAATGTTAGATTCTCCTGGTGAGACAAACCTAAAACTCCAATCCTGTCCTTCATCATCATGAGCAGTCAAGGCTTTTGGGTCCTTGTTTGATGTAGTAGAACTGGAGGCTTGCTTGTCTTGGCGAGTAAAGGACGAGAACGGGTTCCCATTACCCGTCTTCTTTGGCTTGACACATTCTCTCTTGAAGTGCCCTTTCTCTCCACAGTTGAAGCAGGTCACTTTGCTCTTGTCAAAGCCAAATGTGGTATCCTTAGTAGCTATCAAGTTCTGTCCTGTCTTCTTAACAAACTTCTTCGCCCTTCGGACAGCGCTAGCTAAGGCCCACATTATATCCATCCTCTCAAGCTCCATTTCATCCACCTGCTCGTAGTCCTCATCTGCCAGATGGCAGTTTCCAATCTTCCCAGCAACAAGTCCATCATATGAATGAAC